>BMAO01022752.1:0-44739 GCA_019973975.1 Trichonephila clavata
AAGTGCAATATATATCTATATATAGAGAGAAAGTGACTCACTCACTGACTGACTAATCACGATATCTCCGGAACTATTCAACCTACAGACTAGAAATTCATAGACATGTTCCTTTCATGGAGTACAGATCAGCTAAGAACGGATTTTTTTTTTGCGAAATTCGAACCTCAAGGGGCATTACGGGGGTGAATGGGTGTTATAAGTAATTGTTTCCATTTTTACACTACTTGACGTACAATCTTGAAATTGGGTAAGCAGAATTATTTCAGAGAGTAGAGATCTGATGCAAAAAGAGTTTGGTGAAAATTGACCCGCAAGTTGGGTTGCGGGGCTTGGGGGCGTTATAGATAATTATTTTCCATTCTTAAACTTTAGATGCACAGTTTTTAAATTTGATAAATAGATTCCTTTTATAGAGTAGAGATTAGCTACAAGATGGGTTTTGTGAAAAAAGCTTCCCAAGTAGCGTTCGGGGTTATACATAATTATTTCCATTTTTAAACTATTAGACGTACAATCTTGAAATTTGGTAAGCAGATTCCTTTCGTTGAGTACAGAACCGCTATAAAATGGGTTTCTCGAAAATTAACCCTAAGTTTTGTTTCGGGGGATTAAGGGGCGTAATAGATAAATATTTCCGTTTTTTAACTATTCGATCTACCTGCTTGAAAATTGATAGGCATGTTCCTTTCATGCAATAGAGTTCCTCAAACAAAGAGGAAAACAAAAATCGACCCTAAGGAGGGTTGCGAGGGATCAAAGGGGATTTAGGGAAAAAAACCCTCTTTTAGAATTGTTAGACCTGTGTACTTGAAATTTGTTAAGCATGTTTCTATTGTTGAAGAGGGGTCCACTAAGAATGCATTTGACGGAATCAACTCCTGAGGGGGGGGGTTCTGAGACGTGTTGACAAAAAAAATTTTGAAATACGAAGGACTATAATAATGGAAATTGGTTTACATTTTTCTTTTGTTGAATTGATATCCGCTACGAACGGTTTGGGAGAACGACTCTCAACGGAATTACGGTGGGGAAAGGGGGGGGGGGAGTATTGATAGTAAAATTTTTGTTTTTGGTGTATTAGATTTAGATTTGAAATTTGGCTTCCATGTTTATTTATGGATTAGAGATCAACCTAAGATTGGTTTTGCAAAAATCCACTTGGTTATAGGTTACGAAAGTGCAAACATTCTATACTCAATTTTAGAGTTTATTAGATAATACAAATTAGTAGTTGTCCTTTTTTATCAAGTGGCGAGAGTTACAGGCATATGTATATTTTTCAATACAATAGAATTCCTATTACTAGGACTTAGATATCAATATTTTATATATAAACATATATATTTGTAAAACATCATGAAATACCCAGCGAAGTGGAGGGTAACGGATAGTGTATATATATATATATATATATATATATATATCGAAGAGCCAAAGCATAATGAACACCTTCTCAAAAAGACGTTGCACCACATTTTGCCTACAAAACAGCTACAAACCGCCTTTGCATAGATACCACAAGTTCTTGGCAGATACCAGGTCAATTTTACTATGGCCATTTTCACCCAAACTTGGCAAGGATTGACTCAACCAGGTGTTGCTGGTAGGTAAGCAAACACTTGTGGTGCTAGTACTTACCAATTGGGCTTGCAATGTCCTCACATTTCGAAGTGTTTAGCATGGCAGTATGAATTTGGTCTTCCTGCTCCCACATATGTTTGACTAGAAAATGTCAAGAGCATTCGGACATCAAGGCATGACTTAAAAATTCATTGAAATATTCTTCAAAAATCTCCTTGGAGATTAGGGGTACAGTTAAGGAGAGTTAGAAGAAGTCATTACATATATAAATATATATATATATATTTATATATATATATATATATATACATACAGGGTGTCCAGCCTTAATGTGACCCAATAGCTTATTCCCAAACCGTTCGGTTTATATATGCACTTCCAATTGGAAAAATGTTTTAAAACAGGTAAAGAATGTTTTTACGTGTTTTTCGAACAAAAAAAAAACCCATTTAGAAAAAAAATTACAAAAATTAATTTTTTATAAGAACCCCAGGTTTTATCATTTATATTTAGGAAAAAAATGCAGTACACAAAAACAAAGTAAACACAAAAAGTTTCATTTTATTACCATAAAAACTGGCCGAGTTATGGAACTTTGAAAATCGTACTTTTTATCCATTTTCTGGGCCATATTCAAGAAGCTAACTAGGGGCCGTCTCCAAAATGAATTAATTGGAACTCTGCCTGGAAACTTTCACTCTTGCACGACACTTTTATGTAAATCGTTTTTAAATTCAAAAGCATACGTTAATAATGCAATAATTGAGTACTTAAGAAATAAAATTTATTCTGTGTACGCGTAAAACATGGAAAATAAAATATTTCGGATGAAGAAAACATTTCAAAAGCTGTTCCAAAAAATAGACTTATATGCTGCGGCTTCAAGTTGATTTGCTGCGTTTTTGCTGATCATGAACGTTAAAAATTTGTTGTGTTGTCGCTTGCAATTAATTGCATACAGTCTTATTCTAACATTACGAATTCTAGTACGGGAGAACGAGATGTAAACAAATGAAGAATACTGCGAAATGGTACTGTTTTATGGGCAGTGTAATCGAAATAAGAGAGATGCGGCAAGACTTTATGCCATTAAATTTTCCACTCGAAGGCATCCATCTTATTGTACAATTGCCCGTGCGGTTCAACGCTTGTATAAAACTGGAAGTTGTCATAGACGTATTCCCTAGAGTCACGTGCCTTCACCATTATTTAAGTTAATTTGGTCATTCTGATATAATAAAAAGCCCCAGATTCATGATTGGCGCATCATTCCACACTATGCTATAAGTTGAACGGCAAATCTGTATTAATTTACTGCTATTTGTTAATACAAGCAGTTTTAACCTTTTCGGTACAAGTTGTATTTCATTAATTTAATTTTTATTGTTTGCTATACAGCATTACAAATTGTCAATCAATGATGTTTACTACGATGTTTTCGTATTACTATGATGTTTTTCTTTTATTCTTTCTGTAGATAATTAATTACTGTTCACTAAACTCAATTTATACACGACCCCTTTTTCTGAGCAACTCAGATGCTTCAAATTTATTTAGGCCTAATTCGGTCAGTTTTTATCGTAATAAAATTAAACTTTTAGCGTTTACTTTGCTTTTGTGAATCAACAATTTAAGCAAAAATATTGCTTAAAAAACAAAAAAATGTGACTATATATGCTATAGAAACTATTCAAGAAATTAAAAAAAGTAGTAAACTTAATGTCAATAGTTAGCTTAAACAATATGCTCACTCAAAAATTAAAGTAAGAGACACGATAACAGAAGACAAAATGAAACAGAAATGTAAATTTTTTTTGTGTACAAAATTTAACATTGTTTCTTTAATGACATGTACGCAATGCCAATTTAAATATATGAACCAGTATTCTAATTATATTAATCTTTAATACAATATTCACAAATTTAACATTAAAAATTCCAATAATGTTACAGAATGAAATAGAAAAGTAACTCGGATATTAATTTTAGAAGGTTCCGAACATGTAGAACTTTTACAATGATTAAAATGATCCCCAATAGTAAGTAAGAATTCAAGTGCAAAAATTATTACATAATCATATTTATAATATTTTTTATCCACATAGAAGAAATCTAATAGATAATGGTAGTAATATTTTGGTAATATAACGTAGTAATATAACGGTTAAACATAATAGTATGAATATATTTTTCTGTTTACTGTAATATTAATAAAACTAAGTTAATGCCCAAGGAATCAGAAACGAAATAAAATCTAAATACATTAAGATAATTAAATGAAATTAAATTCGTTATAATTAATGAAATTACAGTAATTTTGAAAAAAAGTTTCATTATAAACTAATTAAACGTTTTATGTTTGTTCTCACTAAAAAGGAAATATGTATTACACATGATTTACTAAATAAATATGAATTTGCCGATAGTCGAGGAATCCATATTAAAATGGATCTTGGTAAATATTTAATGTAACAATTTAAGATAAATGTAGGCACAAATAATAATTATTAAAGAGAATATTATACTATTTTATATATGATTAAAATCTTATAATAATATTATCATTTAAATATTTTTAAAAACTATATAATGTAGTTATTCAAAATGCTTTCAAACATAACAGAAGAATCGGAACTTCAAAAATATAAGAATGTAAAAACAATGAACGTATTGTTACGAATTTTGTAAAAATAGTATAAATAATTTGTATTTTTGAATGTGCAATGTATTTATATTAGTCTATGTTATATTTATTTTGTTGAAATTGTATTATTCACAATCAACGCCGTCACTTACATTATAATGGCGATTCAATCTGAACTTGACGAAATCTTGGTGAGGGAGCCAGTTGGCATCAATTTTGGCGAGTTCGGGACCCTCTGGATTCTTCTAGAAATTAGTGGAGAAATCCACTATTTTCATGATCTATGCCGCAAGCGGATTTTTCTCGAAGTTTCCTCCGGGTCTATAAACAGAGCGATACTCGCCAAAATGAGTCAGTCTTGTTTCAACCAGAGATTGGTGAGCATTGTCTTGACTAGCAATTAATAAATTTTACTTGACAGTGATTAGCTTGGCTGTGCTTGTAAATAATCTTTTACATACATGTATTTTAGTTACTAATAATTGCATCTGAGTGCTGTTGAAGGTGTGAAGACCTTCTGAGATTTATTGTGTAAATATTGCTGCGACATCCTGTGTTTCAAGGATTGTTTTTAAGATAATAAATTATCATTGCTTTCAAAGAACTGCCTTGTTGTTTGCGACTGATTTGTATAAAAACCTCAAACCCCGATCAACGCAACAATATAGATTTTAAAAAAAGAATGTAATCAACATATTATTACTCTGGATCACAATACTTTCAAATATAAAAAATTAAAAGATGCCATGAATTAAAATACAAGCTAATTAGATGCTTGTTTTTTTATAATAAAAATAAAATTTTAAGAAATGTGTTTAGTAAAGATAATAATAACATACGATTAGAGCTTCTGAATGTATAATGTTTAGAATCCAAAACAAAATAATGACAAAGTAATAAATTACCCTTAAGTTATTGTTGATAGTGGTTATTATGCTACAGCTTTTAAATACTGTTACAGTACACTCTAGAACAGAGATGGTAAACCTTTTTGAGACATGGTTCAAATTTTGTTCATATGTTTTTCAGTACTAGCTCGGGAGTCACTAATGCTTATTGGCACCAGAGTTAAGTTTAAAAATTTTTAACTGGATATTTTTAAAACTAAACATCCTTAAAAAATTCTATCAGGTTAGACTGGGCTTAACAGGCTAGAATGAGCATGTTTTCACGATTTGAAAAATTTTAGTTGTTTAAAAATGTTTAAGTTTTTGAATGAGCAAAGAGTAACAAAAATTATATATACATATAATATATATTATGAAATAATATTTATTAGTTTATAAATATACATATATATATGTATAACAAAACTGATTATAAAGTATTTAAAATGAGAAATCTGTTGTTTATTTTCAGATTGTTTTTTTAATAGTAGGTTCATATTTCTTATACATTAGTTTAACGCATTTCGTAGTTTTTTCCCAGTCAAGTCTATTTCTATTAGAAGATTTTACAAAGTTCATTGGAGAAAACAATTTTTCACACGAATATGTGAGCTCAAACATCGTTAAAAGAGCGCATTAACTAGTTTTTTCTTTGATATAAAATTATTTGGTAAATAATCCCATTCGTTTAGTAAAATATTTTCAATTTTTACTGTTGTACCAATATTATCTACACTACTTTCACGCATTTTTCCTTCTACTCCAGAAATAAAGTTTTCAAATTTTGTTTTCCACATTATGCTGCTTCGAAATTCAATATTAATTTGGTTTCTGAATTATGGATACCTAGCCACATAAATTTGGTTAGCTTCATTGCTTCAAATTCTGTTTTATATGGATATAAAATAAAGTGAAATGTATTTTTCCCCTTTTCAAAAAATTATTGTGTTTTGAAAAATTTTGTAATTGAGGATAATATATATTTCATGATTTTCATTTTACTATCTTTGGTAAAGATGTCAAGTTTCGTCATAAATATTTTAATATTTTCAAACATCGTTAAAACAATTAGTTCATGCTCTTGAAGTTTTTTATTCAGTTCCTTAAATGCTGAGTGATGTCGCATGAAAACATAAATCATTTAACCAATATATATTGGATAATTCATTGAAACTGTAGTCTTTTTCAATTAAAAAGAGATTAATTTCTTCTAATAACGTTACAAAGCGATTAAGGACTTTACCGAAACTAAGTCATCGCACGTTGTTGTATGTCAAAATCCCTGAATAGTGACATTCAATTTCCTCTAAGAATTGTATAAACTGTCGATTATAAAGTTGATTATTTTTATTACATCTGATATTACACTGGAAAATGTTTTTAAACCATGCTTTGCACATAATACTTGCTGGTGTGTTTTTCGAGGGCTATTTTTTAAGTAAGTCCGTTGGCGCGTACAGTTTCCTAATTCGCGTGTACGCCGCAACGAGTCTCTGTGTCACTGACCAGCATCCTTTGCAAACACGCTCGCGCCCTTTCCAGCTCTGTAGCAGCAGTGTAAGCTTCGCCGTGCGTCTTTAAAATATTTAAGGTGAATGAATCACCCGACAAGTGGAAGGTTGGTCTGTTATCCGTTTTTTTACTACGAGAAACATGTCGGCTGCAGACATTCATCGCCAGATAATATAAGTTTATGGCACTAAAGCAATGAGTAACAGCAAAATTAGAAAATGGGTTAGGAGTTTAAGGATGAGGGTCTCACATTTCTAGAACGACTCGGGACTTAATCGAATCTTTTGTCTGGGAGGTTTTGGACCATGCACCATACAGCCCCGACCTTGCTCACAGCGATTTCCACATTTTCCTGTACCTCAAACAGTCTCAGCCGGAAGCGCTTCAGTGACAACGAACAAGTGACAGCGGCCGTGAACCAACCAGGCAGCAAACTTCTTTGAAGAGGGTTTTCAACACTTAGTTCTAAGGTATGACAAGTGCATTCATAAACTCGGTAACTATGTAGAAAAATAGGCAAAAGTATGTACAATCCTAAAATAAAGAGTATTGTCGTTATTTTCTTTAAAACAAACGGACCTTACTTAAAAAACAGCCCTCGTACAATGAAATTCAATCAGAGAATGTGAAATATTTTGCTTAAGATACTGAATAAATCCAATTTTACCCCTACCATACTAGGTGCACCGTCTGCTGTTACAGAAACTATTTTCTGGAGGTCAATATCCATTTCTTTAAATGCAATGTCAAATTCTTTAAAAATGTCAAGACCATCACCCTTCCTTTTCAACGTTATTAGTTTTTTAACTCTTCTTTCATTATTATTTCCATATTTATACCGAACAAAAACTGCTAATTATACATAACCTTTTACATCATTACTCTCATCTAAAGCAATTCAATACATTTCTCTGCATAATTTAAACCATTATGTATTTGCAAAAAAATATTTTTTTTCTAATTCTATTTCTCGATCTTTAATTATATTGCACTTTATATATAGATACGCTTTATAATCAAGTCTTTGTCTTTAAAATTCTAAAAATTCTTTTTTTTTAGAATTTTTTTAAAAAAAGTTTCCAGTGGCGACAAAGCAATGGGCAACTTGTCCCTTGGCTTTGTGCTTCTGTAATTTTGCTGAGTGTTTTTGTCTTTTATGTGATAACCTACTTAAAATGTTGTTAAATTCTATTTAACATAAACAAAATAGCAAATGACTTTATGGATAGAAATGTAGCAAGTGTTGTACCATGTTGGAATTGGCATTAAATGGGTCATCTTTTGAAATAATTTGCTTAGTACATTATGTGATATTTTTTTCCTTTTACGGAGCGTAAAAGTTAGGTGATATCATGTTCTCAAATCCGCTCAAACAACATTAATTTTAACTATGCCAGTAAAAGCATTTGTTTGATTCGTGACTAATTGCACAGCTATTAAAGATCGCTTTAATGAAAAAAAAATCATTGTGAAAATGGGAAATGGGGTAAGGGTACCTAATGATTTGAGGAAGATATCAGAGGAGTTTTTTAACTGAAGGTGCTCCGTAAATAAAACAACTTCTCCAAGATTCTTGTGCATATAGAATAGAACAAGTCCAGTACCATTTTGTAACCTTAATCAATTGGACCAACTTTTAAAACACTTGCCTGGGGTTGCTTGTAATAGTTTTCCTTTCATGCAGAAACAAAGATAGGTAACATATTTTCTCAGACCCCGAATCAGACAAACAAAGTTAATTTTAACCAAAACAGCAAATTATTTCTGTCTTAATTATGTCTAAAATTATGATCACAGAAGATAATAAATTATATGGCGGAAGGTGTCAATGTTCCACATTTTCAAAAATGTGTTCGTCCCAAATAAACCACGTATTTTGGAAATTTTTTAAATTTTTTCCCGGAACAGATACAGAACCATCTTTTATATCACGCGCGTGCCCAATTATTCTCAAGTTTCGGGACACCATATATATATATATATATATATATATAGTCAAAAATTTTCTACTAAATAAAGATGAATAAACATTTATCAAAACTGAAAAATATTGAAATTGCAAGTTAACCAGGCAATATATTTTAGAAAGTATATATGTGATATATATATATATATATATATGTGTGTGTGTTATATATATATACAGTGTTGTACTAAGATCTCAATTGTACTAAGATTCCAGTGAAAACAAAGATACTTGCATTGTACCTTTCTAAAGGTCAACTGCCACACACACATTAAAAGTTAAATATATTTTGTTACTTGGATTTAAAACATATTTGAATAAAAAATATTAATTTAAAGTAACATTTTTTAAAAACAATATCTTTTTTATTACACTTTTTTCGGTATTAAGAAACTTTATTAGACGTTAGTATTAGCAGATTATTCGTATAGATATCAATTCCGTATATAAGAACTTCTTTTCATCAAACTGTACACAAATATGGTCCATATAGTTATAAAGAAAAAAAAAATCCTTATGGTCTACGCAATTCATTAGTTGCAGAAAAAGGAAAGAGTACAAATGCATTTACTTTAATAAAAAAGCAGTTTCATTAAGGTCTCTAATGACTCCTTGTATATCTTTAAGGAAAGAAAAAACATATAGAAACGGTTTCGAAGAAACAAGTAATTTAGAAGAATTTTTTTATGAATCACACTGTAATAAGAACCGTACACAAAATGAAGTAATGGTACGTGTCTGTATACGAAAGATTTTGTTGTACTTCAGAAAAAAAAGAAAGAAAGAAAGAACTACATATACTTTCTTTGAGGAAACAGTATTTGCAATAAAAATTAAAGCTAGATTACATGTTGTTAAGAAAATACTTATTTGCTTATCAAATTTTCATTTAATGTAAAATAACATTATTTAATATTAAAAATATTATTTTAGGAAAAAATGCTGTGTAACAAAGTTGTTAGACAAGTTTTGTCTTCAAAAGCTCGATATAAAGTTTCAAAGAAAAATTTCGGAGAAGCTTAGTTTCTCCAGAAGTTTAATAAAGTTGGTTAAAAAAATTCAAGGAGGAAATTGTTTCTGTAAAAATTTAATATTAACTTGCATGCAAAAAATTTCAGAGTTTTTCCGCACAAGTTTAAAGGATAATTTTTTTTTTGAAATAATTTAACTCTTAAAAAAAACTTACTCTATAAAATATTAAAGAGAATATTGCTTGCTGGTATAGAGATTTAAAATTAAAAATACGCACTGACTCATATATATTCTGTTTTTGAATGAATTTGTCGTTTTTCATGGTATTGTACAGTAAGAAAAATAACTAACAGATTATTTATAATTTTCCATAAGAAATTGCACACAAATTTAACTTAGTAATTTTATATTATTTTTAATAAAATATAGTTAAGAAAAAAATTACACACTTTCATAACGATTTTATTGGTTACTGAATTCATAAAATATAATACACTGATGAAATAAATTAAGAAGATTTGCATATTTTATCAAATTGCATTAAAAGAACTGAACTCAATGAAAAACCACTGCTTCTAGATAAAAATGCAAATCTTGTACGGCAAATACGTAAGCGTACACGTCTGTGTAGGTGGAGCCAGCAGAAAAACAGGCTTTATAAGCGCGTGAAAATTAAGACGTATTTCGTTCGCCAGCACACCTCGGCGAATTTCTTGGTGTTATTTAGAAGCAATCGGTTCAATTCAAATTGTAACAGTAAAAATGAGTAACCCCCAATGTTTAGAGGATGGAATGAGGTGGCGAATTGTTGGGAGGCTAGAAGCAGGCCAATGTCAATTCCAGATTTGTAGATAGTTCAGTTTAACACCCAGCATCGTGTGTAACTTATGGAAACAGTTCCAGGATACTGGATCCATTGAGAGAAAGCCCGGGCAGGGTCATCCAAGAACGACGGCCAGAAATGATCGCCATTTGTCGATTATAGCCAGTCGTAACAGAAGAGCTACCGCTTCTCAGCTCTTTCATTACTTGTATGCAGCCACAGAAACCAGTGTATCAAGGGTGACTGTTTCAAAAAGTTCATGAGAGAGGGTTGTTTCACAGAAGACTTGCTGTTTGAGTCCCGCTCACATCTACGAACAAGAGAGCCAATTTAGCATGGCGCAGACAGGATAGAGATTGGAGTATGGATCAATGGGTGACCGTTCTGGCACCAATGAGTCCCGTTTCAGCCTAAACACCGATTCTCGCCGTACGTTCATATAGAGAGAACCAGGGACCCGCTACCTACCCTCCAATGTCCGACAAATAGACAATTATGGCGAAGAAGATTTAATGGCCTGGGCAGGCATCATGTTGGATGGCCATACACCTCTCCATGTCTTTGAAATCGGCTCTGTGACTGCTGTGTGGTACAGGAATGAGATCTTGAAGCCCTATGTTTGTCTTTTCAGGGGTTCACGTGGCCCCGAGTTCCTTTCAATGGACACGAGTCCACATAGATCTAGAGAGTGAGAATATTCACCGTATGGATTGGCCAGCCAGGTCGCCAGACCTCAACCCTATAGAGCATGTCTGGTACGCTCTGGGGAGAGTAATTGCAACTCGCAACCCCCTCCGAGAACCATATAGGAAATTAAAGCAGCGTTGCTGAACGAGTGGGACCAATTACCACAAGAACTGATAAACTGCTTTTTTCAAGTATGATATCACTCTGCGAGGTCTGTATAGCTGTAAAACGGACCCTTCCCCCTATTAAGCCATTTTTTTTTTTTATTCTTCAACCACTGTTTCATACCTTCCAACTCCAACGAGAGTTACGCACGATCATACTTGTGTATTGCAATTTTTAAATTGTTACTAGTTTTGTATTGTATCAATTTATGTTCATATCAAATTTCATTAAAATTGGTCCAGCAGTTTTAGAGATAATCGATCAAGTCTGCAAATTCTCTTAATTTCCTACACCAGTATGTATGATATTTCAGTGCCCAAACCAATCTCCTGTTTTTGTTAAATGCTCAACTCATTCACATAAAAAAATAATTTTTGTGTGGATGCGCCTCTGCATTTTGTAGAACACTTTCAATGATGCTTAAAGTTCACAGATGGGTGTTAACCAACCAATAAAAGGAATTATGCAGATGCTGAAAGAGCATTGCAGGCCACTGTAGCACATCATCTACTTAACATTTATCCATATATCCTGATTACGAGCCAGGAGTTACCTGCTGTTGCGTACGTGTCTCCCCAAATTATGGTGAAGAACTATTGCGTGGCGATGCACTCTGCATACCGTTTTAGAGTAGTATTTCTCTAAACCAATTCTTGGCGGATCACTACTCATGAAAAGAAACATTCCTGTCAAATTTCAAGTGTTTAGGTCTGATAGTTCTCGAGATCTAGTGATGAGTTAATGAGAGAATGTAAATGATTTTGCTCCTTTACACATGCGCATTTGACTAAAATTCGTCATTATATTTGAATAACGTAGTGTCGAAATGTATTAACTTATGTGTACTATTTAAATAAGAAGCGTAAGTTTTATCTTTTGATCATACGAACCCATTTTTATAAATAAACTGTTTGCTTTCGTAGGCTTTTCTGTTTGGTGTGTATATTAAAAAAAAGAGAAAGGTATTCAGAAATGCAAAATTCACTTAAGTCACTAAAAGTATCATTTTAAACTTTTAAATTGTTTCCTAGAATTTTACATCCATCCATGAATCGTGGAATATGTTTATTTAAATAAACAAGACAGTTTTTCTCTTAAAATTATTGCAATAAATTTCCTTGAAAAATGTTTTCAGTTATTCTTGCTTCACACATATAAATTTATTAGTAAAATCGTTTTATTTGTTATGTATGTGAGTATGATCCGTAATTCATGGGCCAAAAAGGAGCAATAATTTCTGTAATTTTCACTGTTGAATGAAACTTGGTTGTCTTGGGATACCCTTTAAATAATTTTAAGACTTTGATTATGTATTCAATAAATGATAAAAATAAACTTTGGAGTTCGACGATTTATACTGGGTGATTTGCTACAGACCAACAAACTTGCAGGTGTGTAAAGGGTACAGCGAAAACTTGGAATCACATGGGAATGAAGGGGATAAATGTCATATTTGCGAACTATGGTGCAAGGAAGCAGAGAAAAAAAAACAAGAACACCATCACAATAATGAGACAAAAACCATTTCATTGAAAGGTTGTACTACAGCAGGCTTTCGTAATTATGACTAGAACTGGTTTTGTAGGGCTGACAGTGGCGTTGCATGGATTTTTTACGTTTTGGAAGATGCCTGGTTTGTCACGTATCCTCCCGGATGTTACAGAAATTCGAGTGAGGAAGTCTTCAATTGAAGAAATGGGTATCTCGCTCACCAAACACTTCATGTGACTCCAGAAAAATAAAACCCTGCATTATAGGTCCGGGGATCTGGCAGGCCAAAGAACCGAGCCACCACGACTTATCCACCACAGACCAAAGGTTACGTTCAGGTGTCGGTGGACGTAAGTTCCGCAATTCGGAGGTGCCCCGTTATGCTAATACCCCATGCCGCAGCAGGACATATTCTGGTTGATTTCCAACATCCGTTGTATTGTAAACTTTCAATAAACTGTTATTTTCTCCTATTAGTGCAGTGCTTCTCAAAGTTTCAATATTTGTGACCCATTATTCATTTATAATTTTCGACGCCCCCCCCCCTCCATACAATAATGATGTATATTTTGACGCTAAAACTACAATACAACTTTAACCTCTACGTGCCACCGGCGCACAGCCAAAGGTTTAATTGCCCTATGCGTATATATACGTCTTTCAGAAGTACGATGTTTTCTGTTACTGCTATTCATAAAATTATTTCAAGAACTTTAGAATTCAATATATAAAATGACCTTGAGAGTATTTCTGGAGGATTTACTTATTTTTTTTTCTTTTCCTCCTCGTACCTCAATACATCACATACGCTTACCTACGTGGAAAGCGATGGCATTGGAGAGCGAATCGCGTAACTCTTAATCCGGAGTTAAGGGATTAATTATAAACCACATACATTTTTTGATAAGTGTTAATTTTTTAATATAATTTTATATATGAAAAGTCCATGGGGTACTTATTTAACTTCTTCTTAAATTAGTATTGTTAAATTATCAAATACATTGTGTAGAACTGATACATTTATAAGTTTATTAAATTAGTGTAAATGTGTATATTTAATTTTTATTATATCAGGATGGATTCTGTTTTTTATTTTCAGCAAATTCATAATTTTCTTAAATAAACCTTTGTATCCGACTTTTCAATATGTTTGCGCAACCCTTGATGAGTTATTACATACCTCTAGGGTGGCCCGCCCACAGTTTGAGAAACATTGTATTAGTGTGTCACTTCTTTTGTTCTTTTGCTCTACTTCTTTGCACCATAGCTCACAACTGCGGCATTTGTTACCTTGCAAATGCCGTATGTGATTCTTATGTGATTCCGAGTCAGCTCTGCACCCCATGCAAACCCTGAAAGTTTGTCAATCTGGTAGCAAATCACCCTGTATTTTTAGGGTGATTTTTATTCTTTTCAATTGTCAGTTTTTCTTACGCTTTTTAAAATCCTTTTATGAATTGTCTTTTGAGGAGATGAATTACCTTGTTTTAATTTGATGATGACAACTAAACTTTGAGTGGAAAGAATCACATCTAAGAAAAATTTGGAACTTTTCGAGTGTTTTAACGTTTTTTACACTTGTCTTTTTGCTTTAAATTTCAAAGACTTCTATTTATTATCCGTCTAAACGTAATAATTTTGAGTATATTAGGAAAAAAAGGAGAATTATTTCATATTTTTATCATATACCGCCTGAATGTTTTTGGCGATCTGAGCTCTTAAGACTACATATGCCAGGGATGGGCATTAAGTCAATTGCGATCTACTGGTGGACCACCAAGGCATTTGGGTGTGACCGCCTGAAATTAGCAGTAAGTAATTATATACCGAAATATTCAAGATTGGCTGGCAGTACGTAGACTAACTCTTCTACTAACTATTACTAATGGTGAGTGAATGAATATTAACATCACTTTATTCAGTTAATCGAGGGGCTTTGGCGGCTGACCTCGTAATTTTGAACCATGGTCTGGTGTAGAGAACGACACCTGAGCTGGCACCAGCATCTCCTAACTTCCATACCATACCCGTGGAAAAACGTTTGAGTCTCCACAGATTCAACGAACATCGCCCCCTTACACGGAGTATCTTCAACAATACTGAATTTGAACTCCTGACACGCCGGCCACGAGTCCGTTACCATGACCACTATGCAACATGGCCGCACTTCAACTACAAGAACTAACTCTGCTTGAAAGAGGTTTAATTTTTTACTGTGTTTTGAATTGTTTGATAGTAAATGCATCATTTGATATTATTATATTTGTGACTATTATATGTTTGTATTTTTCATTTTGAATTCAACGTGGTCTTAAAAGTGTAATATTATTTTAAATTATAGCTATATATATATAAGTACATAAAATCCGTATTTATTGTTAAGTTATATTAAATGTTGTAGAACTTTTTTTCTTAGTTCACCCCACCTACTCCCCTGAGTGAACCGCAAAACCTTGAAAAAATTAGAAGTAGTCCATAACTTGGAAAAATGGCCCACCCCTGACATATGCTCTTCAAAATGTGGCTAGAAACCTTGAATATGACTTCAAGAATACATTTTAAACAACTCAGGAAAAGAAGATATCAAAATTGTTATTTTTAAATTCCATTGAACGATTATCAAAAATTATCATTATTTTTTTACTCAGACATCTTTAAGGCATGCTATACATTTATAATATTATAAGTAAAAGATTTTTATTAATGTACTCATAATATCTCAGAATATTACGAACAACAAGCTAATTGCATCTGAGAAATTTGTAAGAATCAACGTTCTTTTCTAGCATGTAAAATACACTTTAATAAGATGAAAAATCTGGTACAAAGAAAAACAAAAAACTGTACCGGTTTTATTCGCGTGCCTATTACTAATAGTCTTAGAGAAAATCTATTACTTTAAATATTGTTCAATTAAAAACTTTCTCCCAATGAAGAAAATGCGATCTATGTAAATCCGGGCTTATATTTAAGCATTGATATTTAGGTTCGATTGAGAGAGAGGTTAGGAGTTAGTTGATATAAGTTAGTGAATAACGTAAAGTAATTGAAAGCTAGACGAAAGTGACTCGTCCATTAATTAATTAATATATTAGATTGATAATTGACGCTTCAGTCAATAAAATATACGAATTAGGATTAAATCGATCAGATGTCAATTACTTGTGATAGGAGCTACGATTATTTAGAACGTAAATTACCAAACGTTTTTAAACTAAGTGATTCTACTCACACACACACACACATAATTAAATATTAAATATCCCGTCTTCCTCACTTTTGATCCAGTACATTATTATAAGTAAATTTACTAGCCTGAGTTTGTGAGTCTTGATAAAGGATTAATAAATTATATTTGTTTTGACTATGAATGGCATTCATTCTAACTTTCAATCATTAACGCATATCGGGGGACATCCTTTATAATCAGGAAAAGATATTTGTTGCATAACTCGAAGTATTATTTTCTTTTTGGAGGCTTAGATGATTGGACGTTTTTCTAGATAATGAATGTAATTTTAAAATTCAATTGATCTTAGTGTTTTAAATTGATATATATTAAAAAAACGTAATGTTTAGGTTAAAAACATGAATCTTCACAAAATTAATCCGAAGCAATTCATTAAGCTGAAAAAGTATAAAAACAATGATAAGTTTCTTAACAGAAATTTGGGAAAGGATTTGAATATTGTTCTATAGTTTTCAAATTTGAAATACCACCAAAATATAGGAAAATAAATTATTGTTTAATAATATAATATACTTGATTAAAATTGCTATTTACGTTTATTAATTATTCCAAAAAAGGTTTAAAGGTATTATGCTTAGATTTTGTAAAACACACATATATAAAATCAATTTTTTTTTGTTTTGCTAATTTACGGAAAAAATTATGAATATATTGAAAACTTCTTTTTTCTGAATAACTAAGCATAAGCAAACTTAAAAAGAACAATACTAACACATTCCTTTTAAATATTTTATCAAAATAGTTATTTTTAAGGAAACAAAAAAACATTTTACTTTTTTTATTTTAAAGTACTTAAAAAGAAACAAAACAGACAAAAAAACTCTCCACAAAGCTTTTGTACAGGGCTAAAAAAACATAAGTATAATGAGTTACAGTAACAAATTATAGTTTCAAAGAAGTTATCACAAAATATAAATCAAAATATTTTGCGGGAATGTGTGTAGCTGTAAAAAGATATAGTACATTTCTTATTAATGTTCACAAGGAATTCCTATCTCTATTCCTTTCTCTTTTTAAAATGTTTCTTTTTTTTTTACAAAAAAAAAGGGGGGGGGGTAACATAAAGCTCTCTTTTTTTTCTGCAAATGCTTCACTTCAACATAAATTTTGTTCTAAAATTTTCTTTTATAACTATTTATTTGATAAAATATAAGCTTTAAAAACCCACATCATTTGCATTTTTAAGGCCCTGATTTTAATATTCTTCTTATTTCACTTTGAGCACTGCCTTATCTAAAAATTCAAATATAGAAATTCCTTTTAGCTTTTTTTTTATTCTTAGATTTTTTTTAAT
The DNA here is from genome assembly GCA_019973975.1 of Trichonephila clavata. Classification (NCBI taxonomy): domain Eukaryota; kingdom Metazoa; phylum Arthropoda; class Arachnida; order Araneae; family Nephilidae; genus Trichonephila; species Trichonephila clavata. The sequence continues at coordinate 17,276 of BMAO01022752.1, forward strand.
TAAAAGTTCTGCAATGACGAGAGCCGCCTGTCTAGTATAAAGATTAGTGACACTGATTGCTGCACTGTTGTGCCTGGGTTTGAATCCCGGGGTTGGCGTGAATGTTTGTTAATGTACAGTCTCTCTCTATGCGGAATGAAGGTTCTTTAATTAGCAGCCGAGCCATAAATCCTTTCGAGAGGTTTGTGGAAGGGGGAAAAATGGGAGTCTCCTGACTACCATCAAGGTCTCCCTCAAAATTAGGGAGGAATCGAGCCAAATTGTACTGTCACCTGTATGGTGCTCGAAGCTACGGCTAATGACAGGGATACAACAAGCCCTTTACCGCAATGAATTTCCTGTGTGGGCCCTTATATGACACCGTCAGCCAGGTGCATAAGCAACAACAACTATTTCACTATTTGTTGATTTATTTCTTGTTCTGTCATACCTGAATTATGTAAACAAAACTGATAAAGCATTTGAATAAATTAAAATTTTTATCACCGAACCGAGTGGAACCGAACCAAATTTACGCTTACTTGCATGGTTCTAAAGATAAAAACGGGTGTAAAAAAACGATGATTTTCATGGATCTTTAAGTAGCACTGCCGATCAGGTGGCATTAGAAAAAACAACACAATGGTGAGAAACAATATAAAAAAAATCATACCAGATCAATTTGCAGAAAACTGCACACATTTTAAAGAATTACACAATTTATCAGCTTAAGTTTCATGTTATATATCTCTTCTTAAATGTTAATCTAAATTCGATAATGAGTAGTTAAGATACCTCACTTTTTACAATGTAATTAATCATTTTTATTACAGCAAGCCCTAGAAGGTACACCCTATTAAAAACAAAATTGTGTCATGTTAAGACATTGTACTCATTAGAAATATTAATCCTTTGGCTTCATAAAACTTTGTATCACTTACAGACACAGAAATTTGGTACATAAAGGATCTGAAAAATTTCCTATTGTATTAAAAAAGATGTAGCACTTTATCATTTTCGTAAAACTAGCCACATTGATTTTTATTTAATAAAATTCATATATCTCTCCTTGTTTAAAATTAAGATGTTTTTAGCTTTAATGTTAACTTAATGTTAACTTTAATGTTAACTATATATATTATTACTAAACAACATAAAAATGTATAAAATTTCTGTCATTACAAAATAATAATGTAAAAATAATTAAAAGAATATTATTTCAATATCTCAGAGTCGGATTTTCTTTCTTTGAGTCCGTTGTCATTAGCATTTGTATTACTTTGATGTGTGTCTCTAATCTAGAGCTTATTAGAGTGACTTCAAACTTAAATTCATTTAATGCTCTTCTAACAATAAGAACTTTTATACTAAATTATTATTCTCATATTTTCGTTTTATTTTGCTTTATTTTCGTGAATAGTGTTAAATGTTTAACTACATAAAAGTATCTGTTAATAAACTAAAAGTAAAATAATCAATCAGTGTGAAATTGAAAAATATATGCACAGAAGAAATGAGTTTAGTTAAAAAAAGAAATGAAGATATGCAAAAAATATTTTTTCACTCATTAATATTCTAATAATTAAAACATATAAATGTGTAACGCTATAATCTATGTAAACCAGTAACAACTTCCGGATTGAAATGATTATTTTTGTCTAGTGGTTTAGTTAATCGGCTTCAGATTCGAATGTGGTGGGTTCTGTCTTGCCAGATAAGCTCACCACTTCATTGTTGAACCGGGCTGAAATTAGAAAAAGCAACGTTTTGATCTAACGTGAAGCAATCTACCCACAAAACGAAAAACCCAAAATAAGTCGCCAGACTCACTTAGTAGAGCAAAACAAACTCGTCAGATTCATTCGATGCAGTAAAGTCTTCAGATTCACTTGACGCAACTCCTCAAATTAATGGCAACGACTGCTTGCACAACACGCTCGCCATAAACACTATATAATTTGCTTGCCTATCTAACTACTCAGTGGTGGGGGAGTGTGTAACGATATCATCTACATAAGCCAGTAACAACCTCTGGACCGAAGTTATGATTTAGGTCTAGTGGTTAAATTTACTGGGCTTCAGATCAGAAGATCACGGGTTCTGTCCTGCCGGATAAGCGCGACACTTCAAAGGCATTTAAAGTCAATTTAATTTTACACCACATGTTTTTCTTTCTTGATTATTTTAAATATCATACTGAAAGAAGTTATAAAAAATATTAAAATCAATCCTTGTTTGAATGGATGAATAGAAAGTAATTTATGGACGATTGCAAAGTTAAACAATATATATTCAATACAGAGAGAGAAAAAGAATTAATTGTGGGAATTGAAAAAAGAGCATGATTTGTCTGCATTGTTACAACAATGCAGACAAACTCATAATTTTTCAACTCATAATTTTTGTTCATTGTTTTAATCAGTTTCTTTTTTTTTTTTTTTTTTTTTTTAACAGTTACATTGTTACAACAATGGTGACGAATCTAAGTTGGTGTAGAAAAAAGGTAATTAATTTAATTAATTAACCGGTATTTAATGAATTAATATTTGAAAAAAACATTATTAAGATGTCAAGTGCCATCCACTACAAGTTTAAAAAAAAATTATTTGAACTTGAAAACTCACTGAAAATTTGCACAATATATATATATATATAAAGAGAGAGAGAGAGAGAGAGTAAGCTAATAGTATAGGAATGGAAAAAGGAGAACTGTTGTCGAAGTACCTCTATCAGATGACGAGGACCTAATTGGAACTCTACATTACTGATTAAAAACAAGTGACAAATAAAGGCCTTTTCGTGAGCCTAGATTTATTTATCATCTACATGGCACTAGGATCTGGTACTGTTGGCACTAGAACCTGGTCTTTAGTGATACTAGGACTATATACCAGGTGTCCCAAAAATAAATGACCGACCATTTGAAAAATTAATAAAAAAATAATGGAAGGCGATATAGAAATGTACAGTTTGCTGCATTCTGCTTTGGTGTAAGCAAGGAATTAAATCTCGTTCGAAATTAGTTACAAAGTTCGTCAACAGGTGCCGCTTCTGAACGAAGGAATTACAAAAAAACTATGTTATACACCAGTTTCGTCAAGACACACCGGCATTCTTGGGAAAGTTTCGAGAATGGTTTTCTCGTTGGAACACACCAGAAAAAATATAGTTATCAAAATTCAAAAATGTAAAATAAGTAACAACGTTTATCGACATTGACAGAAGGTGCTTCTGTTTGGGAAAAAAAAATTTTTAAAAAAGGTTTTATGACCGTTTTTTAGACACATGAACATTATCATGCGTGTTTGGAGAATAATGTACACCAGGGGTCAGCAAGCTTTTAGATGTGTCGTGCCAAACCAATCCACCAATATTATTCAACGTGCCACACATCAGGACATTTTTGAAACAATTTGGTTTCCGTGATAATGCATGCAGAGTTAGAGAATACAGGTTAATTATAATACAGAATTTGATACAGAAATTTATTGAAATAAGAAATAGGCAACTAAAATATAAGTATTTACCTTCATTATATTTAAAAATAAAAAATTTAATGCTCTGCTCTACTTTCATATAGCAAAATCAGGGGTATAATGTGTGACTTTCAATTTGACTCGATTCTAAGCCTTCAGTTGTTAAACAATTTCTTTTGCGGACTCAAATATTTTTCACTTGCGAAAAACGTTTTTACTTAGATATGTAGAACCAAAAGCGGAAAGCAGAGTACTTGCAATTTTCTCTCTTAAAAAAAATAATAAATCTCTCCAACAATGGCACTCAATAATTTACAAAATAGCAGTAAAATTATCTTAGATATCTTTCAAATTTTTTCGTAACTCCGTAAATGTTCATAATTCTGAAGATGGTTCTCAAATAAGGCCTACTACAAATTAACAAACTTCCATCCATCAAAAATTGACAAATTTATGAGTAGTTCTGCGGGTCACATGTCGCACGCGTGCATAGTTTGCTGAACCCTGGTGAACACGTTGAAACACGCCAGAATGCCGAAGTGTGTGTGTCTAACGATATACACAAAAAATATTTTTATAGTTTTTTAGTCCGAAGCGCCATCTGTCGTTAGATTTTGTAACTAATTTTGAAACTTTGTAAGAATAAATTACTTTGTGTTACCAAAGCAAAATGTAGTAAACCATACATTTTCATCGCATTTTAGACACTTTTTAATTCCCCCCCCCCAAATTTTCGGTTATTTTTCGGACATCTATTATTTTTTGTAAAAAATCAATATTATTTGAGAAAAATTTATACTAATTAGCTTACAAATTTCTATACAAAAAGACACATAAAAGGGCACACAGGGACCACTTAAAAATAATCGCACAAAAAATATTCGAAATTTTAATCAACTCTTACATATAACAAAAAACTTCGTCAAAATACCACAGAATTTTTTTTTTTTTTGCATGCGGTGGTAATGGACCATATAAAAGTGTCGCACTTAGAAAATATGCCAATTACTTACGAAGTTTATAAGAAAGTACTTCCATAACAAAATAAATGACTAAATTACACTAGGAAACATTTTAAAACCATTTAGTTTCTCATTGTATACACCGAGAAGTTTTCAAAATGCACATACATAGTTTTCTGATACTCATCGTAATCCAAAACGCTCATCTTCCTATGATGGATAAGTTCAAACTCGTTTACGTCTCACTTGAAGATATAAACTCAAATGATTATTTTTTGGCACCATTAAGTAAGAGATAAATTTTTGTGACGAAGATCGGTTGGTTAGTTGTTTGTAAGTGTCACGATAACCAGACATTCATGATGAAGCTTTTTTTTTTAAAATGAAATACTCCTTTCGGAATCGGTATCTATTTTGAGAAAATAATTTTCCAATTTGTTGGAAAGCTGTATTCTTGCATATATATGCTTTATCCGCTCTCAAAGAATCCGGTTACTCTTGTGTGTCTTCATAATCTATCAAATTATTGATAATGCCTCTGTCATTGAAAATTTCGTCTTCAATCAAGCGCGGGTTGTAGGCACATTGAGAGAAAGCAACAGAGCTTGCATTCTCGGGAGACTGTTTATAACAAATGAACAGAGCGTATTGAAGTGTATATATGTACATTGCAGTGGCGTAAAATACACCTCCGCAACCAACGCCTTGTGGGAGGCAGGACTAGGGGTTTTAAGAACTGGCAAACGCAAAGTACGTTATTACCCAATTTATAAAATATAAAAGGTGAAACCTGACTTTTTTTTCCAGAAAGAATCTAACATTCTCCATTTGGCGCCAGTACATTGATAGAAAACATTACAGTGGTGCCAAAGTTGTAGAAACTCATGTTCGCATGAAAAAAAATGATCGCACAGAAAAAAACGCATAAAAACAGGTTCTACAGTATATTTTTAACAAAGTACATAATACTCTTATACAATGTATAAAGCACTTAGTGATAATAATTTTTTAAAAGAAAAAGATCTAATAGTGACATCAATAAATAATTGTATATATATATATATATAAAATGTTAGTATTATATAATAATTCAATACTCTTTAAATTATGTATAAATCCAATCCTTATCAGCAACCCTCGATTCAAAGGAATAATAATGACTTTCGCCAAGCCTTTCAAAGCTGAGAAGTACATTGCGTTTTCCTTTCAATGGCAACGAAGCGTTCCTTTCTTCCTACTTTATTTAAGCGAATAACTTTAAATGTTCAATGGCTCAAAATGACTCATTACGGGAATCGAGGTATTTGAGTTAATTGTTTGAAATGCAATTCCATTAGAGTGTTTAAAATTCTATAGAAAGTTCACATAATTTTAGAAAAAGTCAATAAGCGTGTTTGCTCCGTCAAACACGTCAAATGTTGCGAAAATTTCAAATTGCATGGATAAATTTAAATAGTTTTTCCATTGAAATATTTCTCTTTAGTGAACTGTTACGTTTCCACGTCCTTTTCAAATTAACACAAATTATTTATTAACATTTAATTATCGAAAGTAGATTCACTTTATAGTTAAATTTAATTATTACAATTTTTATAATTTTTATTAGTCTGGAGCGTTTATTTTTCCATTCGTACTTATAGCCTTTTCTTTAAAATACATTTTAAAGTCTATGTAGTCCTATGCTAATTATTTGTACTTTTTACAGTTGCTGACTTGTAGATCGACTATGAAGTGTGAATTCTGAATCTATTGGAGACCATTGCGGTAAATAATTATAATGAAAACTTTGAACTGAACTAAGCTTCAAAGCTCTCATATGGTGTATAGCTCATACTGCTATGTAGAGGATGGTTTTTATTAATGTAGTATCCAAGCAATTTAATTGCCAGATTCTTCCTGTGTAAATCATAGCTTACAGAAGACCAATCTTGTGATTCATGAAGAATTTTCTTCTAAAACTATTTAATTAGTTCATTCATATATCCATAATAGAACAGAATCAAACCTTTCACAGACAGTAACTGCAGTAAGAAAAATTCCAATAAAGCAAAAAAAAAAACTCAAAGTCGCTGACAAATATTTGATTTTTAGTGTTACTTTTCTGCAGCACCCCATAGAGACTAGAATGTACTTGGTAAGATGCAAATAATTTGAGCTTCTAGACTTTTATAGAGATTTTTACTTTTGTCACCATAATGGGCATCTCAGTGACATTTGTTGACTAAATTTCTGGCCAAGTCTGTCCACCACAAAGTCTATTTATTTACTTTTACTAAAACTGCCGGCTGGATGGCGTGGTTGGTTTGTCGCTGGCCTTCTACACGCAAGGTTGCGGGTTCGACCCCGGCCCAAGTCGGTGGATTTTCTTGATGCAGAAAATCGACAGCGGCCATATCGGATGATTATACGGCATGTGAAAGTCCTTAGAGTGTCTGTTTGGCTTGGATACTCTCCGCAAAATTAAATCCTAGTACTAAATTCGCGTCGTCCACAGCTCAGGTGCCTCCCTCTACGGAGGAAACTGAGCGTCAAAATTGCTTGCTGTAATTTGTATCGCCTATATGGTGCAGTGCTCTCTAAAAAGTGGTATCAGCTGCTGGGAATGTACTAGGTCTGAAAAGGTTTAATAATACCAATGTGCAGCCCCCCATTAAAAAAGAAAAAAAAACTTTTACTAAAACAGAAACTTTCCTTTGTTCATAAAAACTCATTTCTTTTGTAACAAAGCTCACAAAGTTCAATGTAAACTAAAATCAAAATCTCCGCATCAATTCTTATCATTGGAACTTTATTTTTTTAATTTGTGATTATATCTGTATAGAAACCTAGTGGCTGAGTGGTAGTGTATCCCTCTTCCACGTCGCAGGTTCGGAGTTCAAATCCAGGGTTGGGAAATGTTAACTCAGCCTTACATCCCTTCAGTGGGTTGATAAATCAGCACCAAGCTTGTTTGGGAACTTAACACTGGGGATTTTGCGTCAGACTGACAACCTGATCGAAACGTCTGCACATGCACCACAGCGTCTAAGGTCACTTAAACTGAGGTAGGCACATTAAGCCTTGGCCTTCATGGGCTGTTGCGCGACTGAGTTAAGTTGAGTATCTATCTGCATAAATAATAAAAAGGTTCCAGAATTATTTATCTAAATTAAGTTTCATTGTATTTTTAGTTTATATTAAGAAATTTGTGGTTAAAAAAATCAAATTTTTCTTCCTAATTAAAGTTAATTCCGTATCAGTTCAGTATAATATAATATTTAAATAAATAATTAATAATATTCATATTAAAAAGTGGTAACAATAATATTTTTATTTAACCAACATATTTGTCATGACAATTAAGAGTAAAAGCACATCTAACGCTTTACTTATTTTCAAAATTAAAGTCAATAACAGTTTCCCAAAAAGACAACGGATAAATAAATGAAATATAATCATGTGAAGATTAAATCCAAATAAAAAATAAATAGAACAATTAAAGTAGTTAAGATAAATATAATAATTAGATGTATAAATTGTTAAGAGAAATGCAATTGGATAGCTAAGTAAATAAATATTAAAGTAGAGTTTTGCATGCTCTATCCATTAAAGTTTATTTATTTCAATGAGGTATACATATATATATATATATATATATATATATAATGCGTTGTTTATAAAAAAATGCAACACTATGAAGGAATCATCAGAATTAAATGAAATTTAATGCACAAACGACTTGTATTAGTACAAATAAATGACGAAATGTTCAAAGGCAAAAAACAATATTAAGTGTCAAAATCAGTATTTGATATATCCACAACGCGCTGCAATAGGTGTTGATATACGACGTGGCATGGAGTTAAACAGATTTGGAATGTCTGCTTGTGGAAGAGAATTTTATATTGCTTGTATGTGCAGTAAAAGGTCGTCTTTTGAAGCTTCAGAACTCGGATCACGAGCGAAATGATGACCAACCAAATCCCACACGTTCTCAATAGACGACATATCCGGCGAATATGCATTGTATTCAAAAAGTTCCAGGACTGCCGCTAGTAAAACAGTACAGGTAGCGCTATCTCTGTGCAATTCATGGAGCGCGTAGCAACAACCTTCTCCGACGCATGCGCGAAGTTTTATTCCGTTTGGATGAGTTCCAACTTCTCAGCGTTCACTCGAGTGTGGTGTGTCATAGTGGTCGTGTCATCGTTAAAAAATGGAGCAAATAACGAACATTAAATTTTGTTTTAAATTGGGTAAAACGGCCACAGAAACCTATGAAATGATTAAAACTGTTCATGGTGCCGAGGCTATGAGTCGTTCGCGTGTGTTTGAGTGGTTTGCAAGGTTTATAGAGATGGAAGAGAAGCGATAGACGATGATGAGAGGTGAGGTCGTCCCCGTTCGAGTCGGACTGATGAAATGTCGAACGAGTGCAAGCGTTGGTGCGCTCAGACCGTCGAATGACGATAGAAATGATTGCGGAATCTTTAAACATGAGTGTAGGGTCTGTTTTTACGATAATGACGGAGGATTTAAAGAAAAAGAAACTCTGTGCGCGCTTTGTGCCACACACTCTGACTACGGAGCAAAAAGAACACCGAATTGCTTCTTCCGAAGATTTGATTGCCGCGGCCGACGAAGACCCTAACTTTTTGAAAACCATCGTCACCGGAGACGAGTCGTGGTGCCTCGAATATGATCCGGAAACTAAACGCCAAAGTTCGGAGTGGACAAGTCCGGCAAAGGGTCGACCAATGAAAGTTCGTGCGTCAAATTCAAAAACAAAGACGATGCTGCTCGTGTTTTTCGACAGTCGAGGAATTATCCACCACGAATTCCTTCGACAAGGGTCCACTGTCACTGGTGCCTTTTACAAGGATGTGCTACACCGGCTACTGAAAAGAATGTGGCGTGTGAGACCCGAAATGTTGGACAGTGGAAACTGGTGTCTCTTGCATGACAATGCACCGTCACACAAATCCATCATTATTCAGCAATTCTTGGCGCGCAGGCAGGTTGTAACCATCGACCACCCCCCATATTCACCTGACCTGTCCCCCCCCGGACTATTTTCTGTTTCCAAAGTTGAAATTGAAGATAAAGGGACAGCGGTACGCGTCGGTAGAGGACATCGAAGCGTCAGTGACAAGGGACCTGCAGAGTGTTGCAGTCGAGGCGTTCCAGAAGGCTTTCAAAGATCTTTATTCAAGATCAAAACGTTGTATTGAAGTGCAGGGGGAGTATGTAGAAGCTTGATATTAAATAAACTTAATTTTGCTGTGTTATGTTGTCTGTGTGCATTCAGTCCTGGAACTTTTTGAATACACTGTATAAGCAGGCCAAGGAAATTTTGCATGTGTTGGGCTTAACAGAAGTCTCGAACAGTCTTTGTAACATGAGGGCGTGCACTATCTTTATGAAAGATAGCTCCAGGGATACGTTGAAGGAAGGGAAAGACTTCGGGCTGTAGCACTTCACGGATTTACCTCTTGCTAATAAGATTACCCTCAATTCTCGTAGCAAACCATCATACGAAATCACATCTTAAATCATAACTCCGGCTGTTAGGCCACTATGTCGTTCAATAACGCACTCTGGGAGGCAGAGTTCAGCGGCAGCGCTAACACGAATGCAGTGTTAGACGCTAGAATAGTGCGGTGTTTCATTTGTGGGACGAATAGTCCCACAAATTGAAGCGTAATTCATCTGAAAAGATAACTTGGTGCCAATCAGCTTGCCAGGCCCTGTGTTCATGAGCCCATTGTAGACGCAGCCGTCGATAGTTTGCCGTGAGGTTGATCCTGTATAAAGGCATACTTGCTGGCATTCCATGGTGCAGCAGACGTCGCCGAATTGACGAAGCTGACATTATTACACCAGTAGCAGTAGAACAACTTGCTACCAACTGTCTGGAGGAAACTGTACGGCCATTCACTACTATACGGATCTTGTGTCGGTCGTTGTGAGCTGTGGTCACCTTCCGTCAGCCACTGTCAATTTTTCGAGTCGTTCAGTGCTCATCAGTTCACTGTATCCAAACTCGCATCACTGTGGAACTGTTCCGCTGGACACGAGCTCCTATGGCGCGATAAAAAAATCCTCCTTCTCGAAGGCCAATAATCCTCCCCCGCTCAAATTCTGTAATTTGTTGGAGAATTTCTCCTTATTTCTTCGTAGAGGCATACTTAGGTCTCACTAAACGTTCACCACTAACAAATAATCATTAATTAATTTCAACGTCCCGCTACAGCCCTCTATTTACACGTTTTCAGCATCAGTCTGAAGGTCGATCAGGAGGACACGCATGCGTAGTGGCTCTGAAACTTTACCATTTTACTTAACATCCAATAATTGATATTTTCTGCAAAGTTTATTAAATTTTGATCATTCCTCCATGGTGTTGCATTTTCTACAAACAACAGTGTGTATATATATATATCGTCCAAATTTTTCTTTTCTTTTTTTCTTACTGAATAGTAAATGTAGTTAAGATACTCAGATTTTGACACTCATATATACGGAAAATTTAAATCAGGTGTGGGGAGACTTTACCTGGTAATGATCTACTTCTAATATTTTTAAGGAGTTGCGGTCCCCGTAGTGACATAGGTGAGACCATTATTTATAAAAATTTCATGTTTTTCCTTCTTAACACTTATTCCCGGCATTGTATACATCTTTTAAAATATTACAAATTTCTATTTCTACTACAGAAACACAAGTAATGCAAAATTGTTAAGTTGGAGGCTTAAAACACAACTATCAGCGATTGCTACGTAGATGATGAAAAGGAGACATATTCAATTCTGCGAAAAGAAAGCATATGTGAACTGATGAATCAGAAATCAATGCATGTACTTAATTTGTTCACTGTCGAGTACCTCGTCAAAACCGGGCTTGATATCAACACAAGAACCCAGTCCCGTGGTAGCGCGAGTTTGGGGTCATGTCTCAATAGTCAATCTCACGCTATCGCGGGAAGAGCAGATCAGCAACGTTTATTTTCCTCTGCAGTCTGTTTGGGGGAGAACTCATTTCAAAGCTGGCATGGCGCAATGATTCCTTTTCCCCTGCAGCAGTAATGAATGTCTTAAGCATCATCGTACGCCTCCAATGAAGGTACACCTTTCGTCTGCACATTTATCGAATCATTTTCTTAAATAAAAACAGCCGCTTGGATTGTGAAAATATTTTTTTCTAGCTTAGCTGACGTCGGTGTTTCTTGAATATGTTTCTTTTAATATATGCGTCTCTTAGGTCTTAGTAAAGGCGGTCACTCTGAAATGTTTTTGAAAGCCCACAGGTCGGTTTAATGCCCCTCCGTGGATTTAATAGCATTTTTAGAGGAAAAATATATTTCCTAGATTAGATCTTCGTATGATATTTAGTTTAACTTAAAATGCATGTCTGCACATACTGTTTCATAGAGTCTTTTAAACTTTATCTAACGCTAAAAGGTTTGACTCAAATTTGGAACATATTTTCAGATGGAAAACGATACCGTTTTTTGACGAATTCATTACATATGTGTGTTAATTATGAAGTTACTTTTTTAAAAAAAATCATTAATACTGATTTTTTGAGTGAATATGTAGAATAAAAAATTATTTTAAGGATAAGAAAGTTGGAAGATATTCTACACAAGAAAAAATATATTGGTTCAGAAGAACAATGAAATACACCTTGTATTTTTTTTATTGAAAACATTGATAAAATCCCCGTTCACCACAAAGTATCACACAGGGCTCACAGAAGTAAGTATTAATCACACAATACAAAGGAATAAAGAAAAAAAATAAAGAAAAAATAAACAAAGAAAAAGATAACCCCTTGAGGTTAGGAAGCATTACAAATACTCATAACAAACTCACTGAACTTTTTAAAAGTACTTCTGGGGGAAAGCAGTTGAGGAAGATTCGGAGGCCAATTTACATTAAGTCCCTTGAATGCCAGTCTTAGGATATTCCGTTCTCTTTCAAACTTGGAACACAGAAGGAGCATATGTTCGACATTTTCCTCGCCACCAATATCGCAATCACAGGAAGATGACGGAGCTAAATTAAATTTGTTCAAGTAGCTTTTAAAGTTGCCATGACCAGTTAGAAATTGGGTTATTTTGTTATTAGTATAAAAATGAAGGCAGGACAGTCTCTTATTAATGGTTGGGAAAAAATTTTTGTTACACTCCCATTATTTGATGTGAGATATTCTTGATTCCAAGACTTTACCATTCTTTCCCTCATAATCTTCTTGTAAAATGACTTAGGAATATTAATGGCAATGTCAATTTTGCGCTTGGTTGCAGCCTTGGCTAGCCAATCGGCCTACTCATTTCCAAAAATGTCCTGTGTCCGCGAACAAATGCAAAATCTATTGAGATCTTTTTATCTTTTTGACTTTTAACTTGCTTTTGAATCTCGGCGATTATGTTGTTAGATGAAGAAATACGCTTAAGAGAATCCAAGGAGGAAAGAGAGTCTGTACAGATGAGATAGTCTGAGACACTATTTTGTTCAGTGATCCATTTAATGGCGAAGGTTAAACATAAAAGTCCAGCTACAAAAACTGTACATTCATCACGAATTCTAAATTGAAAGTGCTCGGATTTTACACCGCTCCTGAACACAACAAAAGCGAAACCAACTCTGCCAGCAATTTTACTACCATCAGTATAGCAAATGACTGGAGAAATCATCAATATTTTTGTCACTGTGCTTTATAATATTGATGGAATTCCTCTCTGAATATGAGGGAGAAAAAATGGAGATATAGTGCAATCATAATTAGAGATGGAAGAAGCAGGGAGATTTTCCCTAAAAGCAATATTATGAAGAATAGCAATGTCGATTGGAGGGAATCCAGAAATAGCAAAAACTGACTCGTAACTTATGGTACGATAACCGCAAATGACCCGCAAGAGCATCCTTCTTTGTATGCGTCGCAGATATCTAGAATTCATCTTCCTTTTAAGTGCCTCACCCCAAACTCTAGAACCATACATGATGAAAGGTTCGATTCCTTGCTTATAAATGAGCGAATGTACGTTGAAATCTATACCAAACGAGTTGCGTGCAATGCGATTTAGTCCACGCTGCAATTTGTCACATTTCTCTGATATATAATTTAAGTGCTGCTTCCAAGAAAATTTAGTATCCAGAAGAACCCAAGATATTTCATTTATTTTACCATAGTCAAGGGAGTACCATCGAGATGCAGCTGAAATGCATCGTAGCAAACGTTTCGTTTTTCAATAGTCATGACTCTGGTTTTAACAGGATTAAAATCCAATTTAAAATTCTTTGACCAATCAGAAGCGAGGTTCAAAGTTTCCTGTGCGTGTAGCAAAGTCGCAGGAAGATCCCTAACTTGGAAACAAATTAAAATGTCATCAGCAAAAGCTATGGTTTCACAGCAGGCAAGATCATTAAGTTTAAATAAAAGACCGTTGATAATGATATTCCAAAAGATAGGCCCAGAAACTGATCCTTGAGGGCAACCCCTTTCAAGACAATGGATTGCAGAAGTAGAACCCAGTTGCATTTTGGCCATTCTGTCATTTAAAAAGTCAGCAAGAAGTGAAAAAAGATTTATCGGAATTTTCGCTTTTTAAGAAGATTCAGAATGCAAGGCCACCATGCGTTATTGAAAGCACCTTTTATATCAAGAGAAATCAAGATTGAGTGTAAATGCTTCTTTTTACCTCTCTTAACAATCTCATTGAAACATAAAAGAGTGTCTTCAGTGCTCTTATGAGGGGTAAGACCATTCACCTTGCTTTAAAAATACCTTACGTCTAATGTTAAAAAGAACAATTTTGTTCCAATCCATCTTGCACAATAAGCTTCGAAGATCATTAACAGCATTTCTAATAATGCTATTAAGATTTATACTGATAGTCGTAGAATATCATACCCGGCATATAGCGGTTTATATATATTGATGCTCTGCCCCAGGGAAAGTTAACACTTCAACATGTAAAGGATGTCCCTCAACATCCGTTAATGATTGGGAGTTAGAATGATAACCAGCCATAATCACAAAACAAATATAGTTTATTAATCTTGTAACACGATTCGCAAACCCAGACTAGGAAATGCACTTATAATAAAGTATTGGAGCAAAAGCGAGGAAGACGAGATATTTAATATTTAATTATGAGTAGAGTCACTTACTTTTGGAACATTTGGTAATTTACGTTCTAAATAATCGTATCTCCTATCTCAGATAATTGACTTCTGGTCGATTTAATTTTAATTCGAAAATCTTACTGACTGAACCGTCAATTTTCGATCTTATATGTTTGTTAACTAATCGACGAGTCGCTCTCGTCCAGCTTTCAATAACTTTATACTAATCACAAGCTTTTATTATCTAACTCCTAACCTCTTTCTCACTTTCGAGCCTTAAAGTTAATGCTTAAATCAAAGCTCTGTGATTTACATAGATCGCATCTTCTTCTTTAAGAGAAAGTTTTCTATTGAACAAAATTAAAATAATAGATTTTCCCCAAGAGGACTAGTAAGAGACAAACGAATAGACCTTTTACAAATAGTATATTCAGGATTTCTGTTCAACTTTTTTTAAAGTGAAATAATAGCAATTGTGATCTGCTACATAAGATCATCACGAGCTGGAAAAACTATGGTGATTTTTGATCTATTTTCGGTAGCCATAGCTCGTTGCAGCATCTCAGTAATTGGTACCTTCTTGACGATAGAACTAATATTTTAAGCATTCACAAGTAGAAAATATTTTTGCTGCACCGTAATATCCGTTTACAAAAATTTCATGTCATGTAGAACTTGCAGAGAATGAAATGGTGAACAAACTCGCAAAAGGAATGCAATTTTTTAATTCCTTTCTCTTCTGAGCTTTCCCTTTACAATTAAACTCCCTGGAAAAATCACAAAATATGTGAAAGGCTCCTTCCACTCATCATCATTGTGTAGGTAATAGACCGCGAGCACACTTGATCGAAGCTCCTAGATTGCACTCACACATCTTGCCAGTAATCACATCAATTGCCTCACATTTTCAGAGAACGTGAAGTTATTTGGCACTTTAGCCGTGTATATGTTGGGTTCTTCAAGGTTCTGCTTTGCACATCTTAAGTCAGTGCTTTTCAAACTTTCAATATTTGCGACCCAATTTTCAATCATAATTTTCATCCCCCCTATACATAAACAATGCAATAATAATTTATTTTAACAGCAAAGCTACCATACGACCTTTATTATAAACCACACAAATTATCAAGATATACATTAAATTTTTTATGTGTTACTTTTAGGTAATATATATTTTAAATGAGTAATAAGTTTAAGTAATAAGAAAAAAAGTTTTTTTTTTCCTAATGGGGCGGCGCATTGGTATTTTAAACCTTTGCAGACCTAGTTCATTCTCCAGGAGCTGGTATCACTTTTTAGTGCTGCACCATATAGGCGATACAAAATACAGCAAGCAATTTTGACGCCAAGTTTCCTCCACAGAGTTTCCGCCAAGTTTCCTCCGCACCTGAGCTTTTGACGATGCAAACCTGTACTAGGATTTAATTTTGCCGAGAGCTTTCAAGGCAAACAGACATTTAAGGGATCTTTCACATGCAGTCTAATCATTCGACAGGGTTGCTATCGATTTTCTGCATCTTGAAACTCCGCCGACTTGGGCCGGGGTCGAACTCGCAACCTTGGGTGCATAAGGCTAGCGACAAACCAACCACGCCACCCAGCCAACAAGAACAAAAGTGCCACGTGATACATTTCCATTTTGATCTTTAAATTGGAAGATTTGCAATAAAAGTGCAACGTTTATTTTTATTACATTAGAATGTATGTTGTTTTGGATCCTTTTGCTAAATTTATATTTTCTGAATTTTTTTTTTAACTTTCAACCCCACGTAGGGTTATCACTTCCTTTTAGGGGTTACGGCCCACAGTTTGAGTGAGTGAATATTAATATCGCACTATTCGGCTACACGAGGGCTTTTGGTGACGAACCTCGTCATTTTGAACCATGGTCAAGTGACAAGGATGACACCCGAGATTGGCAACCCCCTCTCCTAACTACCACACAAAAGGGAGAACGTTTGAGTTCTCGACAGATTTAACGTGCATCACACCCCTATACGGTGGGTCTTCAGTGATACTGGGCTCGAACTCCTGACACGTCAGTTACCTTGACCACTAGGCTACCGCGGCCACTTCCTCCTCACAGTTTGAAACACTTTGCCTTAAGTTGTATGAACTTCTGGGAAAGCTCCTTATAAGACTCCCATTCTTGCGTGAGAGAATATTAAAGTCGCACTGATTAGCAACACGAGGGCTTTTGCGACGGTCCGCGTAATTTTGAACCATGGTCAAGTGACGCGGACGACACCTGAGCTGGCACCCCTCTCCTAACTACCACACCACACCAACGGGAGGACGTTTTGAGCTCTCGACAGATTTAACGTGCATCGCTCCCCTTCACGGCGGATCTTTAGTGGTACTAGGATCGAACCCATGACATGCTAGCCATGATCCGATGCCTAGACCACTCGGCCACCGCGGCCACCTCCCATTCTTGCTCTCAACTTCTTAGGAATCAATGGTCTTATGGATCTCTTCTGATTTCCTCAGTTTCTGGAAGGTTAACAACAACAATACGATAAAATATAATTTTTCTTGTAAGACAGTGAAAACAGGAATATTAATATCAAAGAACTTTTTATCCGAAAAAGTACTTGGAAATTTTGTTGCATTCTTTAAGTTTACATGATGACAGTTCGCTTTCGTTTTTAACATGAATTCGTTTTACTCAGTTATGTAAGCTACACAGTAGCTTTATTTAATTCTAATGAGAGAAATTAAACATAATATACTCTTAACGTACTAAACACATAAAAATATTTTAGCAGACATTATTAAAATTAAGTTCCATCATCAATTTAATCTAAAGACCACCCTTTCAAAATATTTAACAACCCCCTCATTGTTATTTCTTCCTCCTGAAAGCAAAGTTCATCAACATTAATATAAAGAAAAAGAAGTGCTGTCATTGTGTTGGAAATATGACACGACAATTAAAACAAAGTAACAGTGCCAATTTTCGCAACATTCAACGTGTCTTACAAACTTTCATTCAAAAACAAACAGACCCTCTGCATTTAATTATGAACTAAAGGGAAAACTTCTCAATACCCACATTTCGGGCATAATGCATTTAAAAGACATCAAATAATATTTTAAATATCTTTCCTTGCCTTTTCGAGAACTCGTGTTTCTAATTTGGCATGTTTTTAATTCAAATATTTACGAAGGGCTTAAATCATTCCAGACTTTTAATTCCTTTGGCAACATTTGTATTTCCTATTTAATGCTTAGAAAGTAATTTAGGAGCGAAATATTAATAATTACTCGCCTGAATGTTTGTTTAAAGGAGTCCTTGTACTCCTGATTAAAGGAGCCACCAACGCCAAAACATTTTAGAATTTAATGAGTAACATTCCATCGTTAATCAATTTCACCCATTAGTAATACCAAAGCTCACAGTTTTGAGTTATGAATGCCATTAGATAGGATCTCGTGTGCGCAATGGTAAATATTAACTTTGGGTTTAACAGGTAATGTCATTTTAATGTTTACCTCCGTCGTTAGTTATCTTAATGATTTCCTTCGAGATTTAAGAAAAGGGAATTCTTGTCGATGGGTAGGGAAATGCGATGGATTCCACTGGAATCGGAATGCCAAATAAAATAGAATATACACTAAATTCGGATTAGAAGCAGCATCAAAATGTCAGCGATGGAATTTTGTCATCAATGTAGGTACAGAGTACAGCTTAGCTTAACTTAATAAGATATCTAAGATACATCATTTACACAAAGTGATTTTATTTTATACTTCCATTAGACATATGGAATTTTAAAACGAATTTAGTAACGAATTAGTTGGTAACATTTTCAAACAAAATGTGGTTCATTTTTGTTTATTATCTCAAAATATTCGGATAGCATGTGATATAATTAAAATAGATATTGCTAGATGGAAACATTTGTATATCATTATCGCATACTTATGCATTAATATATTTAATACAATAAGTAATAAATTAGGAGCTAATAACAATGATGGATTCTAATTGAACTCCGGCCTGAAAGAAGTTTGGTATGCATTTTACCATGTTTTCATTAACTCGCTTTCTTGTCTGACCGGGTGGAATTTTCTAAATGATTTTAAACTAACTTTCCGATGAGCTAGAGACTTGAACTTTGGTCCAGAGCTTGAAGTGGATGACAATGCATGCAAATGGGGAAAAAATACTAGTCTCAAACCTGGACCTCCAAAGAGGCTTGTATGACTGTCCGGGTGGAATTTATATTTGATTTTAAAATAACTTCTAGGTAAGTTAAAGACTGGAAATTTGGCTCATAGCTTAGAAGTGGACGACTTTGCAGGAAAATGAGGGGGGGAGGGGTTCTAGTTTCAAATCCAGGCCCCGAAGAGGGTTTTATGTCTGTCCGGGTGGAATTTTGAAACTGATTTTTAACTAACTTCCCAATGAGCTAGGGACTTGAAACGTGGTCAATAGCTAAGAAGTGGATGAGACAATGTATGAAAATCAGAAAAAAGATGTTCTAGTCTCGAAACCGGGCCCCCGAATAGGCGGACACCGATTTCGACCAAGAGCCCCATAACTCCGGAACTTACACGAATTTACCTGAACACAGACAACCTGTTGATAACACGGGTAGAGTTGCGTCTACGTATACAATTTCGTGACTCTGGGGTCAAAGAGGAGCCCCCAGGTTACCATGTTTTTTTATTAACTCTCTTTCTTATATGCCTGCCCGGGTGGAATTGTGTACTTGATTTTAAACTAACTTCCCGGTGAGCTAGAAACTTGAACTTTGGACATAGTTTAGAAGTGGACGACAATGCATGAAAATGGTTATAAAAACACGGTGTATAAAAAAATTGTATTAAAAAATTCATTATTCTTATAGATAAAAATAATAAGAAAATAATTACACAGGGTGTGGCCGAATTAGACCGACAAAATAAGATGAGAGATAGTGCGAAGCAGAGGGAAGACAAAATAACATAGAACTTTTGGTCGCAAATCAGGTTTATTAGGGGTAATACGCAAAATCAGTTATAAAGGGTGCGATGTTAAGTGGAATGAAAAGAGGTAATAAGAGGTAAACAATACACTTATTCTTCGTAAAACATGTTTACTATACAATATTCCGCACAACGCCATAAATACAACGACAAGTGATTGTCGCAGGAATTGTTGGAAGTTGCATAGACGTAAGTCAAAGCAAAGTCGACACAGACGGACAAAAGATCATTCAAACAAACTCGGTGTCCTTATGATGTCAGGGACGACGTCTGGAGCGATGACGATCGGTAACGTGAGATCCTTCACTGCAGCGAACAACGGCTCATATGGAAGTTACTTCAGATGGCTTCAGTAGAAGAAATCCAAGGGATTGAGGTCTGAAGAGCGTGGTGGTTGAGCAGCTGATTAGACGCGGCAAATTCAACTCCCGGGATACGTAGCATTGAAATAGTTTCGCCCCGCAGTCGAAAAATGTGCTGGTGCATCCTCTTACATGAACCACGCGTTCAAGTGCGCGGTGACTGGTACTCCCACTCTTATTCTCCCAGACGAGTAAGAAATTTGCTTACTTAAAGGTTTCTTCAATCCTACCACGACACTCCAAAACTTTGTATTTATTCGCCCCTCCCCCTAGTCTGGGTCATCCTCCTCCTGACTGCTACTAATATCTTGATTTTCCCCGACTGAACGGAGTTTTCTGCGTCATATTCTATTATATTCTGAGTTTTCGTCCTCATGCTGTCTGCCATCACCCCTCTGAATTAGTCGGTTGAATTTGGCAACACCCTGTTCATGCAATGTGTTTCTCCAGCCCAATCTTAACGAAGTATATAAATTATTTCATTACTTATCACAAAATGAGGCTTTCATGCAAATGAACTTGCAGAATTTACTCTGGAGAATTTACTTGAAAAATTTATTTGAAGAATTTACTTGAAGAATTTACTACTTTTAGGTTTACTCTGGATCTTTTTCCTAGTTAAAATCGTGTTAAGACTATTAAAAACTTCAGGCAATGTACCTCGTGTTTTCTCAAATAATCCCTTGGTTTCTCAATAAATACTCTCCTATCTTTTATTATCTGTCTAACGATTGTGTGAATATATTACGAAGAGATTTTTTTTTACAAAATAAACAGCACAAAAAATAAACTTTAGAAGTTAGTTAAGGGAAAGACATGTGAGAGCCTACTATACGTTTTTGTATATTTCATTTAAATTATGTTCTATTGACCACTTTTGGTATAAGCACGTCTTATATATTTAAGAAATTCCTTCTGATTTTTTCAATCGGTGTTATTTGTTTTCTCGTTTCTACTAAATGATTGAAATTTGAATTACTCCAAATGTCTACCTTTTCCACTTCACCCTCCTTGTATATTTTCTTTTTAAACTGTTTATGCTTTAAATAATTTCATTTTATTTATCAACTAATATCTTAATTTTAAGAATTACGTATAAGAAAAATAGAAACCCGACTTTTTTTTCACAATTTCTAGAGCGTATATGCCGTATCCACATTAACAGAAACATAGTTAAATACATGCAAAAAACTAATTGAGAAAATATCGCAGATAAGCATACATATCTTTGACAATAAAAAAAAGTGAAAATAAAATAAAATTTCGCAATAGCTCAAAATGCTCTCACGTTATCTTTCTTTAAAAATTTCAATTTGAGGTTCATACACAAAGTTTACCCATTCAATTTAAATGCTTCTTAGTGTGCAGTGCAACTACGAGACGATTATGAAATCCCCCTTTATAAAGAATATTTACAAAAAGTAACATATTTTCACTTATTTTAGATAATAAAATAAGTATAATATAAAGTTATTTTTTCCTATATAAGTAAAAACGTTTAATTAATCTCGCATAACTTTCAAGAAGACTGTATAAAAGGGCTTAATTTTTGCATAAGAAAGTTGTATAAAAAAGTCAGCGTAATTTAAAATATAATTAAAATATACCACCTATATTTTATGACTCCTGACCACCTATAATATTATTATATATTATTACTCTGGTACTTATACACTATGTATTACAAGAAATAAAAATCTTTTTTCTGAGAATTATAAATTTGTTTGGTGCATATTGAATACTCCAACCTGGAAATAGCAGGTCCCGAGAAAAGATGGAGAGCCCCACCACCCACGTCAGTTTCACGGAATTGAGAATACAAATAATCATTAATAACGGAGAACTTTATTTTTTAAAGCATTTCTGTAAAAATGATTTGTATTGAGTGAATGGAAAGTTGTACTTAGTTACATACTTGAAATCTTATTTTCCTAAATTCTATAAATCAATTTATATATTTTCTAAGTTAAACTTGCATCAACCACAATACACGGGCTCATGTGGTCTTTAATGCCCTCAGGATTTTAACTTGCTACTCTATTGCATTAACTTCAGCCAATAACTCTTGATAATGACCGTTCGTCTGCTGGATTCACAATAACTCTTCTGAGTCAAATTTTTTACTTTTAGTATAGAAATATTGTGTATGTTTTCCTACAGTGTCATAAAATAGTTCATTGAAATTTTTCTGAAATAAATTCTTTGAAACAGTGGTGTGGATATCAAAAGCTGATAATACACCACTGGATTGTATCTAAAAGAAATTTTATGGTAAGCTATTTTTTTTTTCAAATGGAGCTGCAGATTGGTAATTCCAATTGCAGACTTAGTACATTCCTCGGGAGCTGGCTTCACATTGTTGTGCGGCGCTATATAGGTGGACAATAATTGCCCATTGTAATTTTGACGTCCAGTTTCCTTCCAAGAGCGCATGCGCTATGACGATGTGAAAATTGTACAAGAAATTTAATTTTACTAAGAGCACCCAAGCCAAACAGGCATTCTGAAGATCTTTAACATGCCAAATAATATTTGCCAATAGTCCTCATCTGGTACCGTCTTCTAAGAATTCAGTCCTGACATAAAATTTTTAAAATACTTCTTCGACTGGTTGGGATGTAACAGTCAGTCTTCCGCAAACGCAGTACACCTTTTGGTGGCTTCTGGAACATCAATCTCAAGTTTCACGAGGCAAATACGTGTGCTACAAAGAATGTTTCCCACGCGTTTTTTAAGGTAAGGTTTACAATATTAATTAAAGTGAATGTTTCGAGATTTATCCTGTAACGAAAGTAAAACACATGTTAACAAAAAGGATAAGCAATGCAATTGTTTCTGTCCTTTAATAAATGTATAAAAAATTAAATCATTAGAAAAAAAATGTTTTCATTTTTTATTTAATACATATTCTTTGTATTTTTAATTAAGCTGAAGATTAGTATTTTACCTTTGGAGACCAAGTACATCCCCGGGAGCTCTTCTTTCTTTTTAAATGTAGCAATATTCAGGTGGTATACCAATCACCACAAGTAGCTTTGACACCTAGTTTCATCTCCAGTGGGAGGCACCTGAGCTCTTAACTCGCAATCACTCGCGCGGGTGCTGTGTACACCCCAGCAACAAAAAAAGCCTCCTAGAATTTCAAAAAGAATGCACAGAACCGTGATTTTTCAGTAGCTGCTCATTTTAGGTCATTGAACCTTCAGGCATGATGTAATCATTCTCCCTCGGACGATTGGAACGTAATAACCTTCAAAAAATTTATTTGGATTACTGAGAACTCTCCGCGAGCAATTGAGTTATGTTTACAGTCTGCTCTGCATATTAAGAAAATGATTAAAATATTTGTTTTTTAATTTCTACTATCCTTAACATTAATTACGAAGTAAGTTTATTACTGGTATAAACGTTTTACTCGTGGTTTACAAAAAATACAAAATTATGTATTTTAAAATGAAAATTTTGCAGGTTTATTTTAAAATAATGTCAGTCTAATTTGTATAAAATAAAATTAATATTTTTATTTGTATCATACAAAAACATCTTGTATTTTACAAATGTGCATCATTTTTTACTTAATTTTTTCCCCCTTCATATTTAAATAAACGTGTTAAAAGTTCGGGGTGTTCTCTACACCCCGCGAGTGACGACGGTAGAAAAACAGCGCGAGTGACCGCGGGTTAAGATGCGGAACTGTACTATAGATTTTAATTTTGCAGACAACATCCAAGCCAAACAGGCTCTCAAGGGATTTTTTACATGTCTCATAATTAAATGGCTTGAATGCTATCATTTTTGCCTCATGAAAATCCATTGACTTGGGCGAGATGGAACCCACAAACGTAAGCGTACAAGCTAGCATGAACACGCAGCTGCCTTATTATTTATTATCAAACATAAAAATATTTTTGCAGCGTTTTTTGTTATTTCTGTTGCTGTTGTTGTTGCCGTGTTCTTCTCGAATGAAAGGAATGAATATTGCCAGAGCCTATGAGACAGGTTGGACTTCTTAACGATAGAAGGCGACACCACCTATCTTCAGTTCCAAATTTAGGCATGAAACTGGAGGGGAGAGAAATATTCTTCAGCCCCTTCATTCGTAGGTTTCTGTTGGACTTTCGGTCCCACTGACTTAACGAGCACTTACTCGTGTGTAATCGAGGGTATTTGGTGACCACCGGTCTGGAGTCCGATGCTCTAGCCACTAGGCTACCCACGACCCTTTTTGTTGTTCCTGATGCCATCTAATTAGTAGTGTCAGATCTAGGCCCACGAAATTTATCGTGCTAATGGGCTGTTTCCACGTCTGTCATTAGCTGCAACTTTGAACACCTTTCGGTTGACAGAACGATTAAGCTCAGTTCCACTCCAATTTTGATTTAGAACTGTCTGAGAGAATGTTCAAGGGTCTACCTCATAGGTTCCCAACCTTTTTTGAACTAACGCCCCCTTTTCACGTAAATATTTCAATACCGCCCCCTCCAACTATAGAGAAATAATAGTGTGCACATTTTACATGGTGAAAACAAGAGTTAAATATTAAAAAATATCCTATTACTAAATAGAATATATTTTTTAATTTAATTTTTTTGTAAAGCCCCAATTTTTTTACTTGCGAATCTGAAATAGCCATTGCCCAAATATATTTAAATGTGTAATATTTTATATTTTAGTCATAGATGGGATATTGCTGGACCTGAAACGCTACTGAATTTCTTCTTCATTTAAAAGAGTGAAATAAAAGTTTTAGCTTACATGTTATAAAGACAGGCAGATATTTTGATGATACGAAGTATAATTCATAATAAACTATTGCTTTCAAAATAAATATAAAGCCTTTAAAGAATCACGTTAATTTCTGGTTAGCAAATTTAATTATGTTTCTTGTATAATATACGTAATGAAATGCAGTGGACGAAACATTTTCCCTACTGCTCACAGACAAAGGCAACACGTGCACTTCAGAATTTAAAACGCACTATATCATTCAATTTAATGCAGGTCTGAATGTAATGTAATCTTTATGTTTTTAATCCCCTTCCCGAACTAATGAAATATGTGAAATAGAAATGATTCAAATACATACAATCAGCAAAGGTAAACAGTATTAAAGTTTACTTTTGTTAGTGCATAATAAACGTGTTTTTTTTGTCTTTTTTATACTATATTTGGTTAATCTACCCAAGACCCTCCAAGTCATCTCAACGGCCCCTTAATTTTTTCTAGGTCTTTTACTGCCCCTCTGAAAGCCTCAAACGCCCGCAAGGGGGCGTTATCGCCCACGCTGAGAACCTATGGTCTACCTCCTCACTATACTTTCCACCAATTTCTTTAACGGACTTGCGACTCGTCGAGTATTTAGAATGCTCCATGCCACGCCAAACCACCTAGCTGTATGACAACATATTACTAATACCTTAAAAAGAAATTAGACACATGAATCAACTAGAACGAGTGAAAATTATAACTTCAAACTATGAAGAAATACGAGGACCATTGGCAAAGGACCTTGCAATTTTGAGCCTCTGCCAAGTGACGAAGACAACGCCTAAGCTGGTACCCGTCTCCACATTATCACATCACGCTAATGATGATTCAACTACTTAACTGAAATAGGTCAAAATTCAAAAGTTAAAAAGTATTAAATAGAAGAAATATGGAAAAGAACAATTTAAATACATTAGAATGTCGTTTATCCGAATCAATTGGGACCGGACACTGTTCGGATACGCGATTGTTCGGATAACCGAAAACTGAATACGATCCATGCTGTATGTAATTATGGACACTACACAAATATTGAAAATCATCTCATGGGAAGTGTTCTTGAAGAAAAAGCCAAATAGGTGACAAATGTCGCAATTTTACCTGGATTGTGGAAACAAATTACTTATTTTTCGCTGTAACATTGTACACCATCGTTTTTTCACTGCAAGGTTTCTGGTTCTCTTCAGCAGCAGTAGTTGAGTAGGGCAGCATTCTGATTGCTGTTCGTACCACTCCATAGCTGTCTCTAACGCAGAAAATGCATCAGCATTTGATGGACCCTTGCTACTTTCGTTGTTGTTGTCCTCGTCTTCATCCGTTTCATCGTCGCCAGGGTCGGATTCTTCTTGCGCGGAAGTGATAATCTCATCACAAATTAGCATTGACATTTGCAGTCCTCTGCATCGCATGGCATCCAGATTTCTACATCAACAAAACGCAACTGTACATATACACCCCTTCACTTGGAAACAAACTGACCTAATATTCCGCGCAGATGTTTACCAAATCACACAACTGAAATTTCCCCAAATATCTCTCACTTTGGGGTTTCCCGTCACTTTTGGCCTCACACGAAAAACTATTTTTGAGCATTGCACTGTTAGAAAACGTATCTGGACTTCGATTCAGATATTTCACACTCCAGATAATAAACGTTCGGATAAACGACGTTCTACTGTATAGAATTTACAAACTGCATACGTAGTGGCAGCTGATATCGCCTTCCGCGCTTTTATTCCGAAATGTATGCTATCATATCTTAGAAAGTTGTATAAGCATAAAATAGTACACTTCATATCAGAGATTGAAAAGGAAATGTATATTCAGAAAAAAATAAGTGGCTGCAATATTTGGATATTGCAATTTCTCATTATCATACAATAGCGTGAGTCAAAACGTGTGTCACGTTTACGGTGAATAATTTAACAATTCAGACAAAATCTATGTTCAGTTTCCAGATAAAAAAAAGTTTCGAAACCATTTTAAAATCTAATTATTGCCAGACATTTAACTTCAAAAAGTATTTTTTTTTATAATCATGAAAAAAGAAGACCAATCATTTTGCAAACCCATTATACTTTGATATTCCCATTAGGATCTCACGATTATATTAATTTCGACTTATCAAAATGGTAGCACAGGACTCGAAAAAGATGAAGTATCTCGTTAATTCCCCACTAACGATAAATCTTTTTATACCATTTGCTATTAGATAAATCGGAGCTAATCTGATTTATCGATCACAGACAAATAGCTTCTGCTAATTGTTTTAAATAACGATAAATTATTTAATTGAGTATTTAAATGGAAAATACTGCTTCAGGT
The DNA here is from genome assembly GCA_019973975.1 of Trichonephila clavata. Lineage (NCBI taxonomy): Eukaryota > Metazoa > Arthropoda > Arachnida > Araneae > Nephilidae > Trichonephila > Trichonephila clavata. The sequence continues at coordinate 44,230 of BMAO01022752.1, forward strand.
GAAGTATGTTAAACATTAAACTTTATTATCCTATTTATGGACTATAAAACTAATTGTACAAATTTATTCTTTAAACAAGGTAACTAAAAAGGAAGAAAACGAACAGTGATTTATACGAAAAGTCTTCAATATCCAGGGAATAAATGAATATCGGGTTTTAACACTTTATAGCATTTATTAACATTTAACTGATGAGTATAACTCATACATTGAATGAAAGACCAATGAAACGTTTTGTCTGCTGGTATGTGTGCGCAATGCGCAAAACGTATGTTATTTTTTTTCCGTTCACGTAGATCAACGCGTAAGCAAAAAAATGGCGGCTAGTGAACAGAAAGCGTTTTGTGTTCCTCAGTTTGTTAAGACAGATTCTGCTATTGCTGTGTGCAACGAGCATTCCAGTGAATAACCTCAGTGGACATTGTGACGTTTGATTCAAAAAAGGTAGCGTGATTTGAAATGTAATAATTTAGTTTAATTAAGTCACAGCTATTATTTACATTAATTTGC